>WSYH01003992.1:25529-58783 GCA_036426205.1 Ascaphus truei
GTGGGAGTGTGTACCCATGGTGTGGGAGTGTGTACCCATGGTGTGGGTAGGTCTGGAAGATGGGTGTAATGTGTGCAGATCTAAAAGTAACGGCTCGTTTTACAGGCGGTCGTTCCGACTCCTTTTATCTCGGTGTTACCGAGACTGGCGCCCGTGAAATGACGCGGACTGCTGACGCAACTGTCTATTTGTTTTTTAGGGTCCCAATGGCCCCCAGGGTCCCATAGGATACCCCGGACCTCGTGGTGTGAAGGTATGTCCTACAAAATAACATTTATACCCCCGAGAAGCTGGAATCCGCCCGGAGCGAGGCTCTCCCTGCCCCCTGTACACCGCGTAACAGCACGAAACTCGCGGTGACTGGTTTAATACCGGCTTCGGAATACTGAGCGCAACATGACCAAATAATAATATCTTCCGGTGACTCCTGGTTCTGGCATTTTCTCACCGCACCCCCTCTTCCCACCGCCATGGGGCAGAGGAGCACAATTATTTGACACATTGATTTAAAAAAAAATGGTGTTTTAATATAGGCCGCCTTTGATGACCTTTATTGAAAACTAATTACCGAAGTTCCCGATCGAGTCGTTTTCTATAATCGATCGGCAAAGATCCTACTTCCTGGGGTTCACTAAATGGCCACCTTTAAGTTTTAATCAATCCTTCAGCTACAGTAGTGTAATTCAGCAGCTACAATGTATTCTTATATTACTAAGGTAACATTATATATTGTTACAGTTTGCGGCTCAAACTGCTGGGAACGTTGGCAAGAAATTATCCCAAACAGGAAAGTGTTGCAAAGATCTTGCACTGCTGGGGAGGTGGGATATAGCCTGCTATAGAAATCAAAGGCTGCTCAGTATATTAAAACTAATTAAACACGGCATTAAGTGTTGAATTTAAAAAAAAGACACTGGTATCTTAATATTACAGAACGGATTTATTTAAAAAACAAAAACCTAATATCTATATATATATGGGTTGCAGACCTGTCTAAGACATGCAAATGAACATACAGGAATATTTACAGTTGCTTTATGCTTTACTGGGGAGGGTTTTTGTCACTTTTTTTACCCACCATAACCTTAATAAGTGTGGTGATTACCTAGTCTAGTCTCAAACCAGCTTAGCCAGCACAACCAACCTCACATTTCCCAGAATCCCTTGCTGCAGTGGAAGCGCTGTATGCTGGGCGATAATGGGGAAAGACAGACCTGTCTAAGACATGCAAACGAACATACAGTAATATTTACAGTTGGTTTATATATACGTATATATATATATATATATATATATATATATATATATATATATTTCACATATTTTCCTGCTTTAAGGATTATAAAGAATACAACCCCCGCCCCCTCCGCAGTGTGTACTAATTGTGTAATAATTATTTGAGACTTTTTCACCCAGCAGAATATCTGTCCTTTTCCTGCTGATTATATCGCTGGACGGATGATCTCGAGCTGAGTTATTACAATTTGTCTTCTCCCCTCGTTTTGTACAGGGAGCTGACGGTGTCCGAGGTTTAAAGGGAGGCAAAGGAGAAAAGGTGAGTTACTCTGTGTATATAGACTAATGTTCCACAAACAGGTGTGTTTGTGTGCATATATATACAGTATGTATATATATATATATATATATATACATACTGTATATACTTGCTGTATATCTATAGAGAGAGAGCTACAGTAAGTGTTTGTAGGGACCTTGTACAGCTCTTTATAAAACAGAAATTAGAATTCAGGGAATTAAAATCCAGTAGCCATAAATACTAGGGTCTGAGCCCTGGGTAACACTACATACACATTGCTAGCCCTGGGTAACACTACATACACATTGCTAGCCCTGGGTAACACTACATACACATTGCTAGCCCTGGGTAACACCGCATACACATTGCTAGCCCTGGGTAACACTACATACACATTGCTAGCCCTGGGTAACACTGCATACACATTGCTAGCCCTGGGTAACACTATATACACATTGCTAGCCCTGGGTAACACCACATACACATTGCTAGCCCTGGGTAACACTACATACACATTGCTAGCCCTGGGTAACACCACATACACATTGCTAGCCCTGGGTAACACTGCATACACATTGCTAGCCCTGGGTAACGCTACATACACATTGCGTTGGGAAGGAATGGGCCCTATAGAAAGGGAATACACGCGTGCATTTCTGTAGGTGCTATGTAACTGTTCTTGACGGTCCGGGTCGGGCAGCCCCGCTGAGTCTCTTATCGGCCACGTTTCTGCGGATCCAGCAGAGATATGAGATCCCCTCGCAGTCTGTGACTCCGGATGTGCCACGGATATTGTCGAGCTGTTCGTTCACACTCCCTTCACAGTCTGTAAAACCGGATGTGCCACGGATATTGTTGGGCTGTTCACACTCCCGTCGCAGTCAGTAACTCTAGATATGCCACGGTTATTATTGAGCAGTTCACACTTCCCTTGCAGTGTGTAACTCTGGGGCGTGCCACAGATATGATTGAGCTGTTCACACTACCCTCACAGTGTGTAACTGCAGGACGTGCCACGGATATTATTGAGCTGTTCACACTTCATTTCACAGTTTGTAACTCCAAATGTGCCACGGATATTGTTGGGCTGTTCACACTTCCCTCGCAGTGTGTAACTCGGAACGTGCCACGGATATTGTTGAGCTGTTCACACTTCTCTCGCAGTCCATAACTCTGGATGTGCCACGGATATTGTTGTGCTGTTGACACTCGCCTCGCAGTCTGTGTCTCTGGACCAGCCACGGATATTTTTGAGCTGTTCACACTCCCCTCACACGCAGTAACACCGGATATGCCACGGATATTGTTGCGCTGTTCACACTCCCCTCACACGCAGTAACACCAGACGTGCCACGGAGCAGAATTAATAACTCTTAATCCGTAGATATGATTGTTCTTGCTGGTATGCCACACGCCACTATATTGATCGTTCGACACAAGCAAACAGACACTAATCCCTTTATTAGGGCAGTCTCTCTCGCCCTCCACGGGGAAAGTTCAGAGCAGAGCCGTTAACCGTATAACCCCAATTATCAGCCCCCCAAATCCCCCCGAGACAGCCGGGAGAAATGTATGTATGTGCTGCGCATTGCAGGCACTTCTCCCTAATCGCACACCTCACTGCCAAGTCATTCAGCAGATTGCACTGATCTAAAATCCATTTTGCGAGGACATATTAAATATGGCACGTTTCACTCATTCTACGTCGAATGCTGAGCCCTTATCTAAAAGAAAGCAGCAGTAATGTATCTCATAGGCTTAAACCCAGCATTCTGATTGGTCAACATACTGGCCATTAATACACGGAATGTTAACCAGTCCCAGTTGCTGGTCTGACGCTTGTAATGTTAGCAGTTGATATTGGTAGTCAGGACTTGGTATTTCAATGTATAGACGCAAATCTGATCATATTAAGAAGTGGAATTCATTTGACTTTTGTTTTGCTTTTCAGGGAGAAGATGGGTTCCCAGGATTTAAGGGTGACATGGGCCTCAAGGGAGACCGGGTGAGTATCGGGGTCCACGTCATACACTGTAAGCACACGCAGAACACGCATTTCCATATATCTTCTCTAGACATTGCTAGCTTCTCATCAACATCATGCACTGTGCATGTCGGAGCCATGATGTCACCTCGTGGGCTAATGACATCATACCCAGACAGGAGACACCCTGAGCTTATGAAACCGTTTTCCACGACTGCAGAGAATCGAACACATTAATTACAATCTGGAAGTCCCAGGAGTAAATAGGCCTAATTTGAAGCAACGTAGCTGCTTAGAGATGCATTACCCCCCCCCCCGCCCCCCCCCCCCCCCCCCCCCCCCCCCCCCCCCTCACGACGTCACCGTCTTCTCGGGAGAGATGTATCGCTGGCTTCCTGCGTATGATTGTGTGCTCTGGTTTCAGGGGGAATTTGGTCCTCTAGGCTCGAGGGGAGAAGATGGCCCGGAAGGTCCTAAGGGAAGGTCCGGTCCAAACGGTGACTCCGGCGGTCCTGGTCTCGCTGGTGAAAAGGTCAGTAGCCCCAGTGAGGTTTAAAGTCCTGATCCAAATAGACTCCAGTGGGACAACACCCAGTGGTACCACTAACCTTTTTTATACGTAGGTAAATGTATGTGTGTGTGTGTGTGTGTGAAAGCTTCCAGAACCCTAAGCAAATCAAACTTAATTTACAGCTAAGCAAAAAATAATGTAAGCTGACAATAAAGAAATGGGATATTCAAAGCTTTTCTCCCCCTACCCCAGTCCTTGTCCAGACCCGTTACTAATAATTTTAAATCAATACACGGAGAATCTTCTGGATCCCTTAAAAAAGATCACAGAACCCTCCCGAAACATAGCCCTGTGTGGTGTGTGCGTGGAACAGTGTCCCAGCGGAGGGGGTGGGAGACGATACAGGGACAGGAAGTCAGGAATGCTGGGGATAACGTGGGAATATTTCTGGATTTAAAATTTGGAGGTTATGTAGGTAAAGTGGTAGAATCTGAGGTTATATCTGTTGTATGTCTCCTCGTTTACTGATGGTGTATATCATAAATTTATCTCCTCGCTGTGTTTCCATCTCAGGGTAAACTTGGCGTTCCCGGATTACCAGGATACCCAGGACGGCAGGGTACCAAGGTAAAACAATTCACGCTTCCGACTGATTTATCCCAGGGGCTCTTGTGTGGAATAGACCAGGGGTTCACAACTTCGGTCCTCAAGACCCCCCCAACTGGTCAGGTTTGAAGGTTATCCCAGCTTCAGCACAGGTGGCTCAATCAGTGGCTGGTCAAAGAATGAGCCAAAGATTGGCAACCTGTGCTGAAGCTGGGATATCCTTCAAACCTGACCAGTTGCGGGGTCTTGACGACCGGAGTTGAGAACCCCTGGAATAGACCCATGAGGATTATGCTGTCGTGATCATGTTCAGAAACGGCATATGGAAATAATGCATGGAATGGAGACATAACTGTCAGTGGTTGTGGAATGTTCCAGCCGTCGGATTGCAACATTCCATACATTGTGAACACTCAGCTCAGGAGATAGAAAGTTCCGAAAATATATCACAAAAGATTTAGGTAGAAGAATTTTTTAGGGGTCATATACTTTAAAGAAATAAATAAAAAAACTCCAGCTGTAAAGACGTAGGGCTTAGAAAAGCAATGTATTGTAGCGATACCAATCGACTTTAAGTCGTAGGGTTGACCAACTTTGCCTTTTCTGAGTCAGTTAACACCCGAACCCTTGGCAAATCTGAAGCATTTGAACCTGACTGTACGATGGATGGTTTTGTATCCTTTGTTGGTGCTGCAATCATCTGAAGAGTTTTTTCGAGGTCAAAGTCCTTTTTGCCCTTGTCCTTAATGAGGACAACCCGATCTGTACATGACATGGCTGCTTCGCTTTGACATAAACGGACATTGAGCGCTCTTTCTGCTTCTTCACATGTCTCTCTTCTCCCCAATAGTCTGCTACCGTTCCACTTCTCCCCCAATGCTTCATTTGCCGTATTGAAAGAAAGGACACCTTGTTTCTGAAGCACATAAGCAGATTCTTGCCTCTTCCGCCATCTTGTTTTTTTTTTACCTATGCCCATATCAGTCCTTTACTTAGACATTTAAAGAAATGTGTTCGATATGTGTTGATGTGTTCGATATCTAGTATGGAGAAGTCAGCCATTATGCGGGCAAAATTCCTTACAGGCCTGAAGCTGAAGCAGCGTCTTGGGTTTGCTGCAGGTTAGTGCTATTTGTGGAGAAGCAGAAAGCCAGAAAGATCAGGGATGAATGTCAACTCTCCATGCATCATATCCATTCTTATATATATTAAATCATGGATCAAAGATGGCGGCTTCCTGATGGTGACAAAAAGCCAAGGATATCACAGCCACTTTAATATAGATTTCATGTTGTATATCTTCTTCACTTTCATCCACGAGTTGAAATTCCCGACTCCAACTGAGGGAATGAAACAGAAAAAAAATCGGTTTGGATATCAGTAAACAAGCAGAGTTAAAAACATTGTTACATTGTATTCACTTCCTCTGTTGATCCAATACTCTGATCTTTTTCAAAGCTTTCGGGATCTGAAGATTTGGGGTAAGACATTTGGATGTGTAGGTCACACGAGACAGGTGTGGTGATGTGTGCTAGGTGTATAGATATCACCATATCAGTAGGACTCTCGATGACCAACTCCAGACCTCAAGAAACACCAAGTGGTCAGGTTTTCAGGATTTCCCTGCTTCAGCACAGGTGGCTCAATCAGTGGCTCAGTCTTTGACTGAGCACTGATTGAGCCACCCGTGCTGAAGCAGGGATATTCTGAAAACCTGACCACCTTGTGGCTCTTGAGGACCGGAGTTGGCCACCCCTGCTCTATGGATTGCATATTTCATGTATAACCTTTACTTCCCTTTCCTCCCTTCCAGGGATCCACAGGTTTCCCCGGATTTGCTGGATCCAACGGCGAGAAAGGAGCAAGGGTACGTTATGTTTTCCGATCCCCAATAAACCGTTCATTTTCCATTCCCGCAGTTGAGTAAAGAAACGTAAGAAGATAACGGGAGTTTTCCAGGTTCTAGATTTCTGGGTCTTCCCTAAAATCCAAAGAATGAACTTGAGACAAAACCATAACTTATGTAACGAAATCTCTGGGATATTAGCAGACGTCAACGCTGTTTGCTTCCATTCACTGAACGATTAGTACACGGTTCTCCATGAAGGTCGTCACTTGAGACGTCACAAGACAAAGATCAAAGTTCCTGTTGAGTATTGATCTTGGAGAGATGAAGAATCCATCATGCTGAAACAAGAATGTCACTTACTGTATATTTCAAAAGTCAGCTACCGGTGTTGCTGGGTAGAACACTTTGGGTAGATCTTTACTGCATGAAAATGTCAAAACGTTGTTAAGTAGTGAAGGATGGAACTGTTCCCCAGAAGAAGAGGTGGAGTAGATATCTGAAAGGAATTCAAGAATAGTGTGGGATCTTGGAGACTAGTAATAGGGTGTACGTAGGGAATGGGAAGATTGGGTGGTCAATGTGGCTCTTATCTTAGTTTGTTTCTCTCTGTACCTCCCCCATGTAGCTACATTCATCCCACTGATCCCAACTTCTATGCTTTATTTTAGGGTGTAGCCGGCAAACCAGGTCCAAGGGGACAACGAGGTCCAACGGTAAGTCCCCTCTTCATCGTAACTTCATTCTGCTCTTAAGGGGAAGGTGAAATGAGGGATATTTAAGTCATGGTGGGATCACACTTCCGATACCCTTGTCATAAGGGTTTGGGAATCCCTTTCCAAGACCGTTGTCACTCCACAATGCCATCACGTGGGGGATATCATTTGCCAAGAAACGGGAATCATGGAGCCCATCTTTTTTTTTGCTCCCGCAGGGTCCACGGGGCGCTAGAGGTCCAAGAGGTCCCACTGGAAAACCAGGTCCTAAGGTAATTATCGAACCTTCATTGGGATGGGGCTGGGAAAGACAAAGCAACAAGGGCATTCATTCTCTGGTTAATTTACACGGATAAATGTATTCACCATTAGGACATGAGTTCCACATGATACCGGCCGATGTATAAATAAACACAGACACAATGTCATATGCAGATATGTGTCATGGTGTCAGCGCTTTGGTAGAGACAGAATGAGCTCAGAGTTAGAGTCCTTGGCCGCCTCTTGAATGTCCTATGTATTATTTTTAGATTATTTTAGATGGTAGACTCTTTTCTTGACTGAATTGTGCATTTTTCCTCTTCATTTTCAGGGCACGGCAGGAAACGACGGACCCCCGGGCCCACCTGGTGAAAGAGTAAGTATGACCTTTTCAGCACCGCGGCATTCATACACACCGGAGGCCCCGCTGGCAGAAACCCCACCATAAGAAGCCCTATTTATCCTGTGGTCCATATCATTATACTCTCTACTTCTCTTGTTGTTAGAACTAAAATAACTGAGTTTTGCCCCCAAAAGATAGGGGTTTGTTTACCTCTAGGTCTTTGGAGTCTTGTGTAGAATGAGTATTCCCATCAGCACTGGTGGGGAACGCACTGCATTGCCCCTACTGCACTAAAGGGGTTATACACTCTTCCGTATAGAATTATCTGCACACCTCTGGGTGAATGCGTGCTGCAGCAGGCAATATTACTTTGTGCTACAGTGGACACTCAAATGGTCAATACACAGTATACAGTATATTCACATCTAACAAAAGTTAAACTTCATGGGCCTCTGTTCCTCTTTTTAATGAAATCCACTATGTAACTGATATATTCTGTGATGCTGCTTTAATGTGTATATATAGCACTACTTATTGTGAATTGGGTAGGTCTCTTTTCTTGTGCATGGTTATGTATTTGGGGTGAATAGTCATTTGATGTTCTGCTTCTTTATTGTGTTAGAGGTTATTTCTTGTAACTCAGGGATAGGGAACTCTCCATAGATGTGACACAACTTGACACCTTTGGTAGTGTCACACGCCAAGTGAAAGGAACTGTGACCGAAGTCAGAAAGGTTTTGTCTCCCTGCAATTTCACCAGATGGGGGTACCACATGATAAGGAATGTGTGGCTACTGCTGGAATACATAGATAAGACCCTCGTGGGAACCCCCTCTGCTAGGAATGACTTGCTTTGCTATCACTGCATGATGATAGCATGATGATAGCATGATGATAGCATGATGATAGCATGATACATGCAACGTTATATCACATTTTGCAACTTCATGGCACATTGGTAAATGCCAGACCTGCCAAACCTCTCAGAATATCAGGGAAATGTCTGAAAATGTCAGAAAGAGAAATGGGACAGGCAGAGGGAACAGGCGGGACGCAGGCAGAGGGTGCAGGCAGGCAGAGGGAACAGGCGGGACGCAGGCAGAGGGTGCAGGCGGGACGCAGGCAGAGGGTGCAGTGCTGACGCAGGCAGAGGTGCCAGGCGGGACCAGGCAAGAGTAGCGGCGGGACGCGAGGCAGATGTTGTGCATGCTGGACCGGCAGGCAGAGGGAGTCAGGCGGGACGCAGTCAGAGGAGCATGCGGGACGCAGGCCAGGGGTGCATGCTGGACGCAGCACGGGAGCAGAGCGGGACGCAGTCAAAGTGTGGCAGGCGGGACGCAGAGGGGTATCAAGTCTGACGCAGGCAATTGTGCGTGCGTGGACGCAGGCAGATGGTGCGGGCCGTGACGCAGAGATATGTGCAGGCGTGACCAGGCAAGGGTGCAGGCATGCAGAGGGAACAGGCGGGCCGCATGCAGTGGGGCCTGTTTGTCTCATGCAAGGTGGCAGCTCGGGACGCATGCAGAGGTTCATGAGGGACGCATGCATCGTGTGCAGTGAGGGGACGCGCGAGAGGGGTGCAAGCGGGACCAGGCAGAGGGTGTCAGGCGGAACGCAGCAGAGTTGGGCGCGGTACGCAGCAGAGTGAGCCATGCTGACGCAGCAGAGGGAGCATGCGGACGCGCAATGGACAGGTCGGACGCAGGCCAGAGGGAGCAGGCGGGACGCAGGCAGAGGTGCAGGAGGCGGACGCGGCAGAGGGTCAGCGGACGCAGGCAAGGGTGCAGGCGGGACTCAGGCAGATGGATCATGCGTGACTCAGGCGAGAGGGAGCAGGCGGGCCGCATGCATATGCGCCGCGGGACTGCCGTCAGATGGTGCAGGCGGGACTGCAGGCAGAGGTGCAGGCGGTACCAAGGCAAGGGTGGCAAGGTCGGACGCAGGCAAGGGGCATGCTGGACGCAGTCATAGGTGCCCGGCGTACGCCGGCATAGAGCAGGCGATGACCAGTCAGAGTGTCAGCTGGACGCCGCGAGAGGGTGCAGGCGGGACGCAGGCAAGGGTGCAGTCGGACGCAGGCGAGGGAAGCAGGCGGTACCATTCAGATGGAGCAGGCGTGGACGTCAGTCAAGGGAGCAGGCGGGACGCAGGCAGAGGTGCAGGCGGGACTCAGGCAGTGGGAGGGCGGGACGCAGGGAGCATAGGGTGCAGGGCGGGACGGCACTGCAGAATGTTCAGATGTCCTGACGCAGGCAGAGGGGACAGGCTGTGACGCAGGCAGAGTGATCAGGCGGGACCAGGCAGAGGGAGCAGTGCGGGACCAGGCAGAGGGTGGGTCAGGCGGGTATCAGGCAGAGGTGTCGGCGGTACTCAGGCCAGAGGAGCATTAGCGGTAACGCAGGCAGGAGGGATCAGGCTACGCAGGCAAGGGTGCATCGGGACGCAGGCATAGGTGCGGCGGGACCAGGCGAGAGGGAGCAGTTGCGTGACGGCAGGCAGATGTGCCGGCGGGACGCAGGCGTGGGTGAGGCCGTACGCAGCAGAGTGGAACATGCGGGGCGCAGGCAGAAGGTGCAGGCGGACCAGGCAGAGTTGCAGTGCGGGACGCAGTCAAGGTTCAGTCGGGATGCCAGGCAGAGGAGCAGCGGGGCGCAGCAGATGACAGCGTGGACTCAGTCTACGGTAGCAGGGCGGGACGCAGGCAGAGGGACAGGCGTACTCAGGCAGAGTAGCAGGCGGCGCAGCAGAGGGTTCAAGGCGGGACGCAGGCAGAGGGAGCAGGCGGGACGCAGGCAGAGGTGGCATGCGGGACGCGGCAGATGGTGCAGGCGGACGCAGGCAGAGGGAGCGAGTGCTATGCCAGGATGGTTGTAAGGCGGACCCCGCAGGGCAGGGTGCAGCCGGGGGACGCAGGCCAGAGGGTGCAGCGGGACGCAGGCAGAGGGTGGCAGTCGGACCCGTCAGAGGGATCAGGCGTGAACGCGGCAGATGGTGCAGCGCGTGACGCAGGCGTGGGTTTGCAGGCGGGGACACAGGCAAGAGGGTGCAGCTGTGACGTCAGGCAGGGGGTGCAGCGGACACCGGCAGAGGGATCCGTCTTGAGGCAGGCAAGGGAGCAGGCGTGACGCAGTGCATATGGTTCAGGGGCGGGACGCAGGCAGGGGGTGGCAGGCGGGACACAGGCAGAGGGTGCAGGCGGGACCAGGCAGAGGAACAATGCGGGACGCAGCAAGGGTGCAGGCCTGAGCGTGCATTCAAAGGGTTCATTCGGGACCAGGCATATGGAGCAGGGCGGGACGCGGCAAGGTGCAGGCTGGACAGGAAGAGGGAGAAGGCGGGACGCAGGCAAGGTTGCAGGCGGTAGCGCAGGCAGCTGTTTGCAGGCAGGAGGATCAGGTCGTTAACGCAGGCATAGTGAACAGGCGGGACCAGGCAGAGGGAGCAGCGAACCGCGGCAAGGTGCATCGGGACTCATGATGGGTGTCCGGATGTGACGCATCGGAGAGGGTTGCAGGCGGACGCGGCGATGAGGGGTTCAAATGTGCCGGACGCAGGGGCAGGAGGGAACAGGCGGACCAGGCATAGGGGTGTCAGGCGGTACGCAGGCAGAGGGTGCAGGCGGACGCAGGCAAGGGTGCAGTGCGGACAAACAGGCATGGGAGGCAGGCGTGACGCAGGCAGAGGGTGTCATTCGGACGCGCAGAGGGTGCAGGTCGGACAACGGCAAGGGTGCAGGCTGACCGTCAGATGGTGCAGGGGTTACGCAGCAGAGGGAACAGTCGGTACACAGGCATGGGGAGCAGCGGGACGCAGGCAGAAAGGTGCAGGCTGGACGCAGCAGGGGGTGCAAGGTCGACAAGGCCGAGGGTTCATGGCGGGCGCAGGCAGAGGGTAACAGGCGTGGACTCAGTCAGATGTGCAGGCGGGACGCATGCAGAGGGTGCATGGCGGGACGGGAGGCAGAGGGAGCATGCTGACCAGCAGATGTTCAGGTCTGACTGCATGCAGGGTGTCAGCAGACACCGGCAGAGGGTGCATACCTTACGCGGCAAGGGAGCAGTCTGACCGCAGGCAGGGGGTGCAGGCTGGACACAGGCAGAGGGTGCAGCGGACGCAGTGCATGAGCGGCTTGACGCAGGCATGGGTTTGCAGCGTACGCAGGCAAGTTGAGTCTGACTCAGGCACATAGGGAGCAGGCGGGACGCAGGCATAGGGACATGCGGGAGCAGCAAGTGGAGCCTGGCTGGTCACCGCAGGCAGGAGACAGGCGTGGACCATGCGGGACAGGCGGGACGCAGCAAGGGTGCAGGCGGGACCAGGGCAGAGGTAGCAGGCGGACGCAAGCAGAGGGGCAGGCGGGACTCCGGCAATTTGCAGGCGGGACGCAGGCCGAGGGAGCCAGGCGGGACGCAGGGTCATAGGTGCGGCGGGACGCAGGCAGAGGGACAGCATGCGGGACGCAGGCAGAGGTTGTCATGCGTGACGCAGGCATATGGGCAGCGGACTCAGCAGAGGGAGCAGGCTGGACGCAGGCTGAGAGGAGCATGCGGTACGCAGCAATTGAACAGGCGGGACGCAGGCAGAGGTTTTCCCCAGTCAGAGGGAGCATCGTGGACGCAGGCAGAGGGTGCAGGCGGGACGCAGGCAGAGGGAACAGGCGGGACGCAGGCAGAGGGTGCAGGCGGGACGCAGGCAGGTGATCAGTGCGTGACGCATGCAGAGGGAGCATTGCGGGACGCAGGCCTAGGGATTGCAGGCGGGACGCAGGCAAGTGTTTGCATGCGGGACTAGCAAGGGAGCAGCTGGACGCAGGCAGAGGGTGCAGAGCTGGCGCAGGCGAGAGGGTGCAGGCGTGACCAGGCAAGGAGCAGGCGGGCTGGGCCAGGGCGAGGTGCAGGCGGGACGCAAGGCATAGGTGCTGCGGACCCAGGCAGAGGGTGCAGGCGGAGACGCAGGCAGAGGAAACAGCGACGCAGGCAGAGGTGTGCATGCGGGCCTCATGTCGAGGTGCAGGCGTACGCAGGCAGGGAGCAGGCGGGACGCAGGCAGAGGGAGCAGGCGGGACGCAGGCAGAGGGAGCAGCGGGACCAGGCAAGAGGGGTGCAGGGCTGGAAACGCAGGCAGGGGGATCGGGGCGGGACGTCAGGCCAGAGGGTGCATGCGGGACGCCGGCAGAGTGCAGAGCGGGACGCAGGCAGAGGGTGCAGGCGCTGGACGCAGGCAGAGGTCAGGCGGGAACCAGGCTAGGTAGCAGCGGGACTCATGCAGAGGGAGCAGGCGGGACGCAGGCATGAGGGTGCAAGGCTGATGCAGGCAGAGTGTGCAGGCGGGACGCAGCAGAGGGAGCAGCGGGGCGGCAGGCAAGGAGGCAGGCGGAACGCAGATAGGGTGGCAGGCGGGACCGCAGGCAGTTTAGCAGGCTGGACGCAGGCAGAGGGGCATAGCGGGGGACGCAGCAGAGGAGCAGCGTTACGCAGGCAGAAGGAGACAGTCGGGGCTCAGCAGAGGGTGGCAGGCGGGACCAGGCGAGGTGCAGGCTGGACGTCAGGGCAGAGTGGTGCAGGTTTCGGGACGCAGGCAGAGGAGGCATGCTGGCGGCAGGCAGAGGAACAGGCGGGACGCAGGCAGAGGGAGCGAGGCGGGACGCAGCAGAGGGAGCAGGCGGACGCATGCAGAGGGGCAGGCCCGGGAAAACTCCTGGCAAGGTTTCAGCGGGACGCTGCATAGGAGCAGGCGTGACGCAGGCAGAGGGGCAGGCGGGACTCCGTGCAGAGGTGCAGGCGGGACGCAGGCAGAGGGAGCATGCCGGGACGCCAGGCATATGGTGCGGCGGGAACCAGTCATGGGGTCATTTCTGGACGCATCATAGTGTGCAAAAGGGCGATCGGCAGAGGGAGCAGCGTGGCGCACATATGGTGCAGGCGGGACCAGGCAGAGTGTGTCAGGCGGACCAGGCAAGGGAGCAGCGTGACGCAGGCAGATGGTGCATGCGGGCGCAGGCGATGGTTCAGGCATGACGCAGGCATAGGGTGCAGTCGGTCTCAGGCAGAGGTCAGCAGGGTGACCGCCAGTCAGAATGTCAGGCGGGACTCAGGCAGGGGTGCAGGCGGTACCAGGCAGAGGGTGCAGGCGGCGCAGCATGGTGTGCAGGCTGACACATGCAGAGGTGCAGGCGTGCCAGGCAGAGGGATCAGGCGGACGCAGCAATGGTGTCAGGCGGGACTCAGCAGTGGGTGCAGGCGGGACACAGGCGAGGGGTGCAGAGGCGGACGCATTGCAGATGGAAACAGTCGGACGCAGGCAAGAGGTTGCAGCGGGACGCAGGCAGAAGGGTGCAGGCGGGACCGC
Organism: Ascaphus truei; assembly: GCA_036426205.1. Classification (NCBI taxonomy): domain Eukaryota; kingdom Metazoa; phylum Chordata; class Amphibia; order Anura; family Ascaphidae; genus Ascaphus; species Ascaphus truei. The sequence goes on from WSYH01003992.1 coordinate 39,682, forward strand.
AGGCAGAGGGTGCAGCGGGACAACAGCAGGGGACAGGCGGGACAGCAAGGTGGTCAGCGTGGACTGCAGGAATAGGGAGAAGCGGAGACAGCAGGCAGAGGTGCAGGCGGGAAACCTGTGCAGGGGAGCACAGCTGGAACAGGCGGGACCCAGGCAAGGGTGGCAGGTCGGACGCAGGCAAGTGCATGCGGGACGCAGGCAGAGGGTGCAGTCTTGACTCAGCAAGGGTGGCAGGCTGGACGCAGGGCAGAGGGTGCCAGGCGGGACGCAGGCAGAGGTGGGCAGGGCTGGCGCAGGCAGAGTGTGCAGGCGGGACGCAGGGCAGAGGGAGCAGCGGACGCATTCATATGTGAGCATTGCCTGGAACGCCGGCAGAGGGTGGCAGGCGGGGACGCAGGCAGGGGGAGCGGCAGAGGGTGCAGGCGGGACCATGCAGAGGGAGCCAGGCGGGACGCAGCAGAGGTGCAGCGGGACGCAGGCAGGGGGACAGGCAAGAGGGTTCAGTGCGGACGCATTTCATATGTGCAGGCGGGACGCAGGCAGAGGGTGCAGGCGGGACGCAGGCAGAGGGTGGCAGAACGGGACGCAGGCGAGGGTGCAGGCTGACGCAGCGAGGGTGCAGCGGGACGCAGGCAAGGGAGCAGGCATAGGGAGCAGGCAGAGGGAGCATGCATAGGTGCCGGCGGGTAACCAGGGAGTGTTCAGCGGTACGAGGCAGAGTGCAGTGCGGGACGCAGCAACAGAGGGTGCAGGCGGGAGCGGCAGTAGGGTGCAGAGCGGACGCCGCAGGTGGCAGACGGGACGTAGGCAGAGGGTGCAGGCGGGACGCAGGCAGAGAGGTGCAGGGACGGGAAGGGACCAGGAAGGCACGCAGAGGGATGCAGCAGAGGGCGGGGCAGGCGCAGGCAGAGGTAGCGGGACGCACAGCGCGTCAGCGGCGAGGAGTTCAGCGTGGGAGGTCCGGACAGCAGAGGGTGCAGCGGGCCGCAGGCAGGGAGTGCACGGCGGGACGCAGGCATGGGTGCGGCTGGACGCAAGTAGGGAGTCAGGGCGGACGCAGGCAGTAGGGAACATCCGGGAAACGTCAGGACAGAGGAGAGCAGGGGTGAGTCAGGCAGAGGTGGCAGGCGGGACGCAGGCAGAGCGGGGACCACTGAGGGGGCAGGCGGGACGCAGGCAGAGGGACAGGGCGGGCGCGGCCAGAGGGTGAGCGGAGCAGGGCAGGGAGCGCGGGATGCAGGCAAGTGACGGCGACGCAGGCAGGAGAAGGGAGGCAGAGGTGCAGGCGACGAGCAGGAGGGGGAAGGCAGAGGGTGCAGGCGGGACGCAGGCAGAGGTTGCAGGCGGACCAGGAGCAAGAAGTGCTGCGGCAGTGGCAGCGGGCCGAGACAGAGGAGCAGGGCGGGACGCATGCAAGGGCAGGTCCGCAGGCGGGAGCAGGGATGCGAGGGTGCAGCGGGACGCAGGCAGAGGGTGCAGGCGGGACGCAGGCAGAGGGAGCACGAGAGCCGAGGGACAGCGGGACGCAGGCAGAGGAGCAGGAGGACGCAGAAGGGGTGCAGAGGGAGCAGGCAGCGGTCAGGGGAGCAGGCAGAGGGAGCAGGCCGGGCCGGAGGGAGCCGGCGGGACGCAGGCAGAGGGAGAGCGGAGAGCAGGCAGAGGGAGCAGCGGGACAGCACAGGGTGCACGGAGAAGAGAGAGCAGGCGGACGCAGGCAGAGGGTTGAGGGACAAGGCGGGGCAGGCGGAGGGAAGAACGCGGCCTCAGAGGGTGCGGGACGCAGGCAGGCAGAGTGGGGACTGCAGGCGTGCTAGCTGGTGCAGGCGGGACGCAGGCAGAGGGAACAGGCGGGACGCAGGCAGAGGGAGCAGCGGGACGCAGGCGGAGCGGGCGGACGCGGCGCGGTGCAAGCGCCAGCAGAGGGTTGCAGGCGGGACGCTCAGGCAGTAGTGTGACAAGGGGCGGCAGGCAGAGGTGACAGGCGGGAGGCACAGGCAGAGGTGCAGGCGGGACGCAGGCAGAGGGTGCAGCGGGACCACAGGCAGAGGGTGACGTCGGGACTGCAGAGGCAAGACGGGTGCAGCCGAGGTGATGGACGCAGCCATAGGGTAGCAGGCGGGCGCGAAGGCACAGGGGAGCAGCGGGGAGCCAGGCAAGGTGCAGGCGGGACGCAGGCAGAGGGAAACAGGCGTGACGAGCAGAGGGAGCAGGCGGGGCGCAGGCAAGAGGGAACAGGCGGAACGCAGGCGAGGGATTGCAGCATCGGGACGCAGCCAGAGGGAGCAGGCGGGAAACGAGGCAGAGGGAGCAGCGGGAAGCTCAGGCAGAGGGTGCAGGCGGGACGCAGGCAGAGGGAGCAGGCGGGACGCAGGCAGAGGGTGCAGCGGGGAACACGGTCAGAGGGTGCAGGCGGGAGCAGGCGGGACGCAGGCAGAGGGTGGCCGGCGGGACGCAGGCAAGGGAACAGGTCGGAACGCGGCAGAGGGTGCAGCGGGATCTCAGGTCAGAGGAGCAGGGTGACGCAGGCAGATGGTGAAGGCGGGAGCAGGCAAGGGGGTGCAGGCGGGACGCAGGCAGAGGGTGCAGGCGGGACGCAGGCAGAGGGAGCAGGCTTGACGCAGGCACGTGGTGCAGGCGGGACGCAGGCAGGGGGTGCAGGCGGGACACAGGCAGAGGGTGCAGGCGGGACGCAGGCAGGGGGGTTGCAGGCAGGCGACCAGCAGCAAGTGGTCAGGGAGTGCGCAGGCAACGGAGCAGGGCGTGACCAGGCAGATGGTGCAGGCGGGACGCAGGAGGGGGGTGCAGGCGGGACACAGGCAGGGTGCGGCGGGACGCAGCAGAGGTGAACAGCGGGACGCAGGCAGTAGGGGTGCACGGACGCAGGCAGAGGGTGCAGGCGGGACGCAGGCAGAGGGTGCAGGCGGGACGCAGGCAGAGGAGCAGGCGGGACGCAGGCAGAGGGAGCAGGCAGAGGGGGCAAGCGAGGGGAGCAGGCAGAGGGAGCAGGCGGGACGCAGATCCAGAGGTGCAGGCGGGACGCTAGGCTAGGTGCGGCGGACGCAGGTCGGAGCAGCAGAGGGTGCAGGCGGGGACCAGCAGAGGGAACAGGCGGGACCAGGCAGAGGGGTGCAGGCGGACGCGACAGAGGTGCGGGAACGGCGAGTTCAGAGGGTGCAGGCTGGACTCAGCAAGGTGCAGGCGGGACGCAGCAGAGGGTGCAGCGGGACGCAGGCAGAGGTGCAGGCGGGGACGCAGCAGAGGTGCGAGCGGAGCGAGCAGAGGGAGCAGGCGGACGGCGAGGAGCAAGGCGGACGCAGCAGAGGGTGCAGGCGGGACGCAGAGGGAGGCAAGGCAAGGGTCAGGCGGGACGCAGGCAGAGGGTGCAGCGGGACGCAGGCAGAGGGTGCCGCTGACACAGCAGAGGCAGAGGACGCATGCCAGAGGGTGCAGGGCGGGACGCAGGCAGAGGTTGCAGGCGGACGCACGGCAGAGGGTGCAGGAGGGACGCAGGCAGAGGGATGCAGGCGACGAGGCAGAGGCAGCGGAACGCAGCAGAGGTGCAGGCCGGGACGCAGGCAGAGGGTCAGCGGGACGCAGGCAGAGGGTGCAGGGCGGACCGAGCAGAGGGTGCAGGCGGGACGCAGGCAGAGGGTCAGGCGGGACGCAGGCAGAGGGAGCAGGCGGGACGCAGGCAGAGTAGGTGCGGCGGGACGCAGGCAGAGGGTGCAGGCGGGACGCAGGCAGAGGGTGCAGGCGGGACGCAGGCAGAGGGAGCAGGCGGGTCCGCAGGCAAGGGAGCAGGCGGGACGCAGGCAGAGGGTGCAGCCGGGACGCAGGCAGAGGGTGCAGGCGGGACGCAGGCAGGGTGCAGTAGGGGACACAGAAAGAGACTGGGAACAATAACCAAGAGACGGGGGAAAAAACAGTGAGGATTCAAAAGTATAGGGACAGATTGCAGTGACGGGGGCAGAGAGGGAGCATGCAGTGGCTGTAAGCTTGTACCAGATTCCCATAAGCATCGCTGGCAAGCTCGTCCCTGAGTGTCATGCATATATTTCGGGGAAATCTCGCCTGATGTCGCACACAACACCTATTTTTAGGATTGTCCGTTTCCTCACCTCTCCAGACCCGCTTTCATCGCACCCCTGCCCCCTCTTACATGGCATTCACTTCAAACCCGGGGATCCTCCAGTGTGGAACAGCATTATTTTTAGCTTTTCGGTCCCCCCGTTCCCGAGATACTGGTTTAGTTGCCTTTGTCATTTCCTGAATTTTCAAAGATGACGCCCAATAGTCATCCAACAAGAAGCCACAATACCATTGGCCTGCTAGACGTTAAGGGCTTTCTGATTTCGCTACTGCTGGAGTTGCCAATTCCAGCCCTCAAGGGCCACCAACAGGCCAGGTGTTGAGGATATCCCTGCTTCAGCACAGGTGGCTCAATCAGTGGCTCAGCCCTTGAGGACTGGAGTTGGCTACTAGTCAACAACTGAGCCACTGATTGAGCCACCTGTACTGAAGCAGGGATTTCCTGACCTGTCGGTGGCCCTTGAGGACTAGAGTTGGCCACCCCTGCCCTAGTGGGAGCAGAAACACTGGCCACCAAACTAGTAAGCATCTCAAGAACAACATAGAGCAGATCACCCCCAAATTCGAAATACGGAGAGAAAAAACAAGATGGCAAGATTGCTGCTTTCGGATGGCGACCATGGTACTCACCGATTCATGCACTGTATATACAGTCCTGACACCCCAAGGAGTAAGCAGATCGGAAGCCTCAACTCTTCCAACTGGACTTGTGCATCCCACCTGTTTCTCCTGTCCTGTGTCATTACAGCCGTTTGCTTCTCTTGCCTATCCTAAGACTGCAGTAGTGCCAATGGGAGGCACATTGACTTCAATAGGAATTTCTATGACAGAGCCCCGATGGGCACTACCACAGTTTAATGAATAACCCCCCTTGTGCCACTTACTTTCCAATGCACCTGAACGTTGGGCACATTTTCAGCCGCTTGCACGGACTGCTGACACTCTACAGCTTTTGCATCCTTATAACGTTGCCGACCGTGGCTGGAATCTCCCACTGACGAACCTGTTTTGCTTCCTTTGTATTTCAGGGACCTCAAGGACCACAGGGCCCCGTTGGGTTCCCAGGACCGAAGGGCCCCCCTGTAAGTATCTAAATTGTCTGATTCCCCCCCAAATCAGGTCACGGGCCAAAGCTTCGTATTATCAAGTGATTAACCCTGGAAATGTATGATCATTATTGCTAATGTTATGATGTTGTTAGTATTAGTAGCCATCGTGTTAGTCTTCTTTTTCTTCGAACTATTATTCATTATTTTCTTCTTATAATTGAAGTTATTTTTGCCACGCAGATAATGCACTAGCCCTGCCCATGGTAGTGGGAGGAAATGTTCCCTACGTGGCGAATCACGTGGAGACATATTTACTCAAATGTGCTACCCCATTAGACACCTTCCGTGCCGTGAGAGACGCCTCACGGTTTATTCACTTGAATGCCGTGCTGGACGGTATCGTAGCGCTGCTTAGTAAATCTGCCCCTTTATCTCTGACCGTAGACTTTCCCTGCTGTTCACAGTCCTATGTAACAATTGTTATCCTATAAAGTATGAGGTTGACACAGCACCAGGAGAATGGGATATGCAGAATCTCTGACCCTCAGAGCTCACAGTCTAAGTGTTGTCTTGTCTGTTTCAGGGACCTCCTGGAAAGGATGGGTTGCCCGGTCACCCTGGTCAGCGTGGAGAGACAGTAAGTTCCCCGGTCTCCTGCCCTCCCCCCCGGCAGCCACCCCACACCCGGACCCTCCTCCGAGAGCTGCTTCTTCCAAACATTCCTGGCCCGGTAGGAGAAGACGATCCAAGGTTTGCGGCGGTCGTGTTCCCGTACCCGGCCAGACCTGTTTATGGGAAGCCGCGACCTCTTGAAGCTCAGAGGAGCGGGTGTCAGGAGGCTCCATATATCCTCACACAGGGAATGTTCCCATCAGCCAATCAGATGACTCCACCCGGCTCTGCTCGGTCATCTTCTTACTTCAGTATAACAGGTGCGCTGTGCACAGATCTCGTGGAAGGAGCTCTCTGATTGGCTGAGGTTACACCTCCGCGCTTGTACTCTTTGGGGTGTTCCATTTTTCAACAGCACACGGGGGGATTTACAGCACGTTCATCTCACACACACACTGTGTCACCCTGACCTGTAATAAATGGGCCGGATTATGGATGTGATAAGACAAGGGACGCATTTATCAGGTCACTGGGCGTCTGCCCGCCTCAGTGCCCCTATTTCCAGGTAACCCATGGCTGGGGTGCCCCTCCTGATACATTCGTTATCCTTAACACATCCCATATAGAGCCTACACAATGTAGCATGTGACATTGTTCCTCCAGATAACTCAACATATCCCGTTATAACCCCCCCATAGCATTTGAGGGCTGCGTTGGCATCATGACAAGTCACAACATCACAATAAAGCTCAAACGTTACCGTGGGGCAACCATTCCATGACCAACTTTCCCAAGCAACAGCGCTATATGGCCAGCGCCATTAAACCTTCTGCCGACCTCACCATGAATGTGTTAGTGTCTTGTGTTATGGCTCCCCGGCTTGTCCACCCGCCAAAACCATTGCCACCCTATGCCACTAACCTGTTTGCTTCCCATTCATCGTTAATTGAACCTGTGCTGCGTCCGACCGCCATTTTTATTCCAGGTATATTTTGGTTACTGCCGTGCCTCTCCCGCTCTATATAAATGCGTTGTATTACTAGGACGCTTACTACAATATTTAGGAGGACTTTTTAATAAGACGAAGCCAGGTGTCCGCTACTCCAACCCTACGTTGACACAAAATGGGGGGGGGGAGTACTTTATATTATTTTTTCATTGTTTTTTTATTTTTTTTGTAAACGTACCCTACGAAAAATGGGGTGTTTGGAAAAAAAACAACGGGTTAATTCTTGCGTGTTATTTAATGACCGTGCTATTGATTAGTGAGGTAATCCGCGCTGTTTAACGTGTTATCCGTGTAATACACATGTATTTGCGGTATTATGTAACTAATAGTGACCGGTATAAAGAATTGGCGTCTTGCGTCTTTTTCGGTAGAACGCCGGGGTGGTCCTGAGATCACGACGAACGCCATCTCTGTTTTAATATCACAACCCACCCATGGTATCGCTTTCTAACATTAACCAGAGGCCGGGTCCTCCGGCCGAGACCATCTTTCATTTGTGCCGTCCCTAACCTCTTCTTTCCAGCTGGATTAAATGCTTCATTTTAACCCATTTCATGTCCCGGCTGTGCCGTGCATTGCCGGCTCCCCCTTACACAGCTTGGTAGGAGCTTGCTAGCGCGCGTTGGTCACTAGCTGTTTGGCAGAGCCGGTAAGTAGAAGAGAATGGTTGACATCCGGTTGTCCGAGCAATTTACAGGCGCTCAGTGCCACGTGACACAGAATATCCTACATACGGTACATATAACACGCTGATGCAGTTGTGCACATATTCAGACCGGAATCGGACATGTGGGCGTAGCCATCTTGCCGTGGTTGGTAAGGACCCTCTGCCGCAGCTGCTCCGGTGCTGGACCCTCGGCCAAAAGGGACGATAACTTATTGGTTTTTAGCGGTTAGGGTAGGGAGTTAAGGATAGGGGTTTTAGGCTAAGGGGTTAAGGTTTTTAGGATAGGGGATTTGGGTAAGGAGGTTAAGGTTTTTAGGGTAGGGGATTAGGGTAAAGGGTTAAGGTTTTTAGGATAGGGGATTAGGGTAAGGGGGTTAAGGTTTTTAGGGTAGGGGATTAGGGTAAGGTGTTAAGGTTTTTAGGATAGGGGATTAGGGTAAAGGGTTAAGGTTTTTAGGATAGGGGATTAGGGTAAGGGGTTAAGGTTTTCAGGGTAGGGGAATAGGGTAAGCGGTTTTAGAGTAAGGGGTTAAGGTTTTTAGGGTAGGGGTAGCGTTAGTATTAGGGGTTAAGATTATGGTTTTTTTAGGGGCTACGGTTGGGGGCTGACCTTGGCGGCGAAACGGCCGGTGACAAGATGTCCATGCGGCAAGGTTTGTGGTGGCTACACAGCGGTGATTTCGTCACGGCAAGATGGCCACGACCAAATGTCCTAGACCGTACTCAAACTATCTCTTGACACATACAAAACACCCTCTTGTTAACGGTAATAAAAGGCATGGCCTTGGATTCTGCACATTATTCTCTGTGCCCCATATCTTCTTTCAAGAGGGTATTCATGAAGTTTGTTACGGGTTACCACACCCAAACCGGCATCAACACCCAATCACATGAACGTTGGGTTACTGGGACACCCGTTCTGGTGCGTTAACCTGTAACTGAGCTTAATGACTCTGGGGGTCAGTAGAATATGTTGACGTACTTTGGCCCGTAGAATCCCTCGGTTCTTTTATGACCTGTATGTTCCATAGTACATAGTAATGACCTGCAACCTTCACCTTGTAGGGTTTTCAAGGCAAGACTGGTCCCCCCGGCCCAGGAGGTGTGGTTGGTCCCCAGGTGAGTATCTGCCAGTGTCCTCTTTAGCTCTCCATCCTACTTTGGGTGACCACGTGCTTAACTTTTCCCATCCCGGTTTCTGCTCTGTCCAGGGACCTACCGGAGAGACAGGTCCGATCGGCGAAAGAGGGCACCCCGGTTCCCCAGGGCCACCCGGAGAGCAAGGATTACCCGGGGCAGCAGGGAAGGAAGGTGCAAAGGTGAGAGTGACCAGTGCTTAATCCCTAGTAGAGTAAGAGTCACAGGACGTCCACCTAGGTGTATGTGTGGCAGATAGATTCAGACAAGCATGAGGGAATGCGATCTCTACCTATAGCCTACATGCATGTTATATCCCACCAGAGGCTTGCGTGTTCTAACTACCACATGGAGTCATCTCGCATTAGCAGTGTCCATCAGAGAGAAGGGCTGGCTCCCCGGTCATCTTGTACTGTGTTTAACATCCTATACCCCTTTATACAGCCCCTACACCAACCCAATAACCCCATCATTTCCATGGGAACCACTAAAGTCCAATTCGTCCACAGAGATTTGAGTTCGTTACCGGTTCTGAGAACTGTTAATGAGCAGCTTGAGAGATCTTTATAGATGTCATTTTGTTCACACGCTTTTGAGGCCTCACATGTCTCTTGTTCAGACGTGCTGTCTCAGTAAGCTTCAGTAAGATCCTGCTGCTAAAGACTGAGCCCTCAAATCCCTGTGTCCAGATGCATAATAGCCAGATAATGAGAGCAGCTCCTACATGCAGATGTCATATTGATTCCGATTGCTCCCTTGTGTTTGTTTACTTGTATAGTTAATTGACTTAAGTAATTAATATCTCTGTATATAACGGATAAACATAATTAATACATTTACTATACAGCAACAGTGATGTATTTCTGTACATATGTTAGGGATACAGATATACTGTATGATAAGGTTAGGGATGTAGTTATATACTTTATGATAAGGTTAGGGATGTAGTTATATACTGTGATAATGATATGGATGTATTTATACAGTATGCTGTATGATAAGGATAAGGCAGTAGTTCTATACTGTGTGATAAGGATAAGTCTGTAGTTATATACTGTATGATAAGGAAATTGATATATTTATATACTGTATGATAAGCGTATGGATGTATTTATATACTATATAATAAGAATAGGGGTGTAGTTGTATACTGTAATAAGAATAGGTGTGTGTGTGTGTGTGTGTATATTATAGATAGATATAATATATATATATATATATATATATATATTAATATATATACACACACACACCTCCACATATCCATATACATAATATAGTACTAGCTGATCTATACCGGCGTTGCCGGGCGTGGAAGGGCAGGGGGCATGAGTGGGAAGGGGGAGTGGAAGGGCGGGGGGGGGCCAAGGGGGAGAGACGGGCGGGGGGCCAAGGGGCGGGGGGGGGCCAAGGGGTGCGGAAGGGCGGGGGGGGCAAGGGGAGGGGGCAAGGGGCAGGGAGGGCAAAGGGCAGGGAAGGGGGGGCAAAGGGCAGGGCAGGGGGGCAAAGGGAAGGGGGGCAAAGGGCAGGGAGGGCAAAGGGCAGGGGGGGCAAAGGGAAGGGCGGGGGGGAGTGGAAGAGGGGCAAAGGGCAGGGAAGAGGGGGGCAAAGGGCAGGGAAGGGGGGCGAAGGGAAGGGGGGCAAGGGAAGGGAAGGGGGGCAAGGGAAGGAGGGAAAGGCGGGGCGGTCAAAGGGCAGGGGGGGGGGGGGGGGGGGCAAAGGAGGGAAGGGCTGGGGGGGGCAAAGGGCAGGGAGGGGCGGGGGGGGCAAAGGGCAGGGAGGGAGGGGGGGGCAAAGGGCAGGGAGGGGCGGGGGGGGCAAAGGGCAGGGAGGGGGGGGGGGGCAAAGGCAGGGAGGGGCGGGGGGGCAAAAAGCAGGAGGGGCGGGGGGGGGGCAAAGGTCAGGGAGGGGCGGGTGGGCAAAGGGCAGGGAGGGGGGGGGGGCAAAGGGCAGGGAGGGGCGGGGGGGGCAAAGGGCAGGGAGGGGTGGGGGGGCGGAAGGGAGGAGGGGCGGGGGGGGCAAAGGGCAGGGAGGGACGGGTGGGGCAAAGGGCAGGGCCGGGGGGGGGGGGCAAAGGGCCGGGTGGGGGGGGGCAAACGACAGAGGAGGGCAAAGGGCAGGGGGAGGGAGGGGCAGGGGGCGCCAAAGGGCAGGGGGAGGGAGTGCAGGGGGCAAAGGGCAGGGGCCAAAGAGAGGGGGCAAAGGGCAGGGGGAGGGGGAGGGCAGGGGGCAAAGGGCAGGGGGAGCGGGGGCCAAAGGGATAGGGGAGGGGGGGCAAAGGGCGGGGGGAGGAGGGAGGGCAGGGGGCAAAGGGTGCAGGGGGGTGAGTCAGGGACCCATTCCCCTGGGTTCCTCACCTTGCACCGGTCGCGCTCTTCCTCCGGTACCAGCCGCCCTCCTCCTCCACCTCAGGCTAACTCAGCGGTTGTCCGTGACCCCCGGCGAGGTGAGAGTGCTCCGGTGAGGAGGTGCTGCTGCTGCGCGCCTGACGGAGAGAGGCGGAGAGAGCCGGAGGAGCGCTCGGGGATGGGGGGAGCTGGGGGGAGGGGAATGTGTGAGGGGAGCCGCAGGAGAGCGTGTGTGCTGTGGTGGGGGGGGAGGGGGGGGGGGGAGACGCCGGAGGGAGAGAGGCGGCTGAGGGGAAGAGAGCGCAGGGTGAGGGAGGAGAGCGCCGGGCGTGAGGGAGGAGAGCGCGGGTGAGGGAGGAGAGCGCCTGATGGTGAGGGAGGAGGCACGGGAGGGAGGAGAGAACGGGGATGGGGAGATGGGGGAGCGGCCTGGGAGGGGAGCAGCAGAGAGCGTGCTATGTGTGTGTGGGGGGGGGGGAGCGCCAGTGGAAGGGGAGAGAGACGCCGGCGAAGGGAGCGGTATGTGAGGGATGGAGGCCGCGGAGAGCGGGGGTGAGGGCGGAGAGGCGCCGGGTGAGGGAGGAGAGCGCCGGGTGAGGGAGGGAGAGCGCCGGTGCGGGGGAGAAGAGCACCGGGTGAGGGAGGAGAGCGCGGGGATGGGGAGCTGGAGAGGAGCGGCCGGGTGTGAGGGGAGCACAAGAGGCGTTGCTCTGTGGGGGGGGCGGGGGGGGGAGCGCGCGGGAGGGACGAGAGCGCTGGCGAGGAGCGGGTGTGAGGGGAGGATGGGTCCGGGGAGAGACCCGGGGGTGAGGAGAGGAGAGCGATGAGGTGGGCGAGGCGAGCGCTGGGTGAGGGAGGAGAGCGCGGGGAGGGGGCTGGGGGGGAGCGCTGTGTGAGGGAGGGCGAGAGCGTGACTGTAGTTTGGGGGGGGGGGACTGGAAAGGGGAGGCATGAGGGGACGGGGAGGGACCGAGGGAGGGACCGGGGAAGGGGAGCGACGAGAGCGGGGGAAGGGAGGAGAGGCGGGGAAGGGAGGCCGGCAGAGACGTATGTGCTGTGTGAGGTAGAGAGACGGGCGTGTGTGAGGGAGGAGAGGTCGGGGGTTGAGGCGGGTGAGGAGGAGGAGACGCGGGTGAGGGAGGAGAGCGCTGGGTGAGGGAGGAGGAGCGCCGGTTGATAGCCGGGGGGAGGGAGTGGCCTATGAGAGCTGAGGGCCGTGGTGAGGGTGAGAGCCGGGGGAGGGAGGTGAGAGCCGTGGGGAGGGTTAAAGCCGGGAAGGGACGCGCCGGACTGTGGGAGGAGAGAGCCTGTTCTGGGGAGCCAATGAGAGCCGTGGGGGGCGGGACACAGGGGGGGGGGCAGACACCGGCCAATGAGAGCCATGGAAGGGCGGGTGGACGACGGATCAATCAAATTGTCTCCAAGACACTCTCAAACAAGATTTTCGATATATATAGATATAGATATGTAACGGCTATTCCCTCTAGTCTCACCCACCCAATCTCATATTGGCCCGTGTGGTCTAACCAGCCCCCATTAGGTGCACCTGTAGGCAACAGGACTCCTGAGTCTCCCGCATGATGGTATTCGGGGATTGTCAATCCAGACAGGAAGCTGAGGTAGTGTGTGCGAGTCCTACCTATATCACGTGCAGCGCCTCCACCTCATCAGGATCTATGCGTCCACAGGGAGAGGGTCCTGATGAGGAACTCCTCGGTGGTGTCTTCCGCTGGAGAGTAACTTCAGTCTCACACAGTGGAATGTCTTTGATCAAGGGCATCTTTATTATTGTGGTATGGGCAAGCTGCCCCTCACAGCCAGCTGTCTCAGCCACACATATTCCTTTGCTGTCCCTTTGACAGGTACGCCCTCCCAATGGAGTGGGATCCCCTCTCCCCGTAGGGAGATCACCCTTGTGCCAGGTCCCTGGACACAGTGTGGCTCTTATTCAGCTTGCCATAGAAATGGACCACTAGTTACGGCACTAGTGGATCCTTCCTTTCCAACGCACTCCAACAACTCAGCAACAGCCTAACTTTGGGCAGTGCTGTGCCTTATATACTTCAGGATCTGTCACAGCTCTGATGTCACTAACTGTGGACTCAGAGCATGTAGCCACTCCCACCCATACATAGGGCACCTCACCAGGGTGGGAGGGCAAACCTCCATGATTACTGCTGGCATCCCTCAGGTTTACTGCCAGCAGGGAGACAACTGCAGGACCATTTTACATGCATGGCTACAATCTCCCCCTGGTGAACCCCACCGTCTCGGCTGGGACCTAAATTTGGTGTACCTTTTTCCAGGAAGCACTGTAAAATGGAACACATAATTAATCAAACACATTCTTTTCATAATTTCAACTGTATAACGCTCCTGACCAGCAGAGGCACTCAAGGTTAGAAAAGAATTCTGTCTACCTAATAATAGTGACGAGGATCTGGTTTCTTCACCTCTCTATCTGCCATGTCAGTTACTGTAATGCTATACTCCCGAGCCAAGCCGCTCTCGGGTCTTTACACAGCTTTGTGCATATATATGCTGCGCCCAATGCTCCATACTCGCATTAACTGGGAGATCCTCTCTTCTGCTCTGCGCCCTGTAATGGCACCCCCTTTATTTACCATGTACATTTCAATGGTTTCTCGTAGCCACCCATCCCGCTTATCCTCAATCTCCTGCATGAGGGGTTCGGGAACATAAGGGTACTCTAACCCATGGGAGTTTTTGTACTGAGCTACAATGGCCCTTTCTGCGCGGCTGGTCCGAATTAATTTAGTATTACCTGCTCTCCCGGGTAGCACCCAGGACAGGGGTTCATCCGGCTCTGCCGGATCCTCAAATTTACTAGGACCCAATGGCTCTATTAGCCCTCGACCAATATCGTACCACCGGTCCTGCAGTGCCTTTAAATGAGCTTCCTCAGTGAATTCTCCCTTGGCCCACCAATAGTCCACCCCCCCATCCCGCTCTAGGATGAACCGGGTCCTATCTAACCAGGCCTCGTAGCCCTCAAATAAGGGGGCCCACTACCGGGTCTCCTTAACCTCCTCTGGAGCGGACTCCACGGACTCCCCCTCTTCTAGCTCCCCCCAGGAGGATACTCCGGATGTCCCGGTAGACCGGGACTGCGATCCCACCCTCTTGGGCCTACTCTCTAGGGTGACACTCACAACGCTTAGGCCATCACTAGACGCGGACACTTGCCGCGAATACCTTTCACCCACCGAACCATCATCGGATGTACCACAGTCCAAGCCCCCTTCAGTCCGTTCATCCGACGTGACCCGGGAACCCCGACATTCCTAAGCTCGACAAGGAGCCGAAAGAAAAGGTGGCTGGGGCTGGGGCTTTAACTAGGGCCTTGGGTTTAACTAGGGCCGGGGATTGGGCATAGGGCCGAACAGTTGGTATCCGCGGGGCTACGACCCACTCTTCACCGCTACCTGGTCCGGTGCCACCGCTGGGCTCTCCGCTTCTCCGGTCTCACTGCTCTGCAGCTTCCGCGTCGATCGCCCGCTCCTTTTCAACCTAGGCGATCGGCTGATACTGCTCGAACGAAGAGGCGCCGTCATCTCCCAATCAGTTCCGCTCTGCCCACCGGAAACGACGTCCTGACACGCACGTGTCTCGTCGCCATCTTGGGTTGGGTCCCAAAGCGAGACCTCTTGCTCCACGACTACATCCGGCAACGCCTTTTTCCGCTGTGGCACCGCTTGGGCCTTGCACCGTCCTTCCTCCGCCGTTGCCACCCTCGGAATCTGGTAATAGCAGGGGCTTTGCTTACCGTGGTGTTGGGGTGGATCTGCCGCCATCGGAACCGCTAGTCACCACGGCCGTGGGACTTCGCCTCTCGGGCTGCCGCTGCACGGGCGACACTCTGCTCTGCTCACTTCCGACACAGGTGAGTGGCACTTGTTTAATCGTACTGCTGCTGTGGTTCACTGGTGGTCGGGCCGTTAACGCAGTAGGACTGGCTTTTTCCTCGTCCGAGGACTCAAACTTCGCGTTAGGCCGAGGCATTCCGCTCGGTGATCGACGATGAGCCCCCCTTTTATCACCGCGTCGGTGGTCGGTTTTCTCGTCTGGCTCGGGTTTGATAGTCGTGCCCGATCCCCTTTCTCCGGGATCAGCAGACTCCCTCCAGAGCGCGCCGGGGAGTTCCGCAGCCAGCATGGCAATATCTCCTGCGGTCTCCACTGCCTGGACCGGCACGAATGTCGGCATTGGCCACAGGTATTGCAGGCCACATTGTGCGCA
Organism: Ascaphus truei; assembly: GCA_036426205.1. NCBI lineage: Eukaryota > Metazoa > Chordata > Amphibia > Anura > Ascaphidae > Ascaphus > Ascaphus truei. The sequence goes on from WSYH01003992.1 coordinate 54,853, forward strand.
TCGCGCCGTAGAGCTCACAGCACCGCCTGGCAGTCGACACTGCAAGCACACACATGCCACTGTCTCTATACCCGCCACTCGTAGTATCAGGAAGCCTCCTGGAGCCGAGTAGGGATGGGTAGATATCAGTGACCCTTCTTCGGATTTGCAGGCCATAGTCACTAGAGGAGGCACTCTCACTAGTGGTCTATTCAGCTCGCTGGCTCCTCACAACTGAAGTGCAGGGGCTGGTTTGCCAACCCCTTCCCCAGCTAACTCCATCCGCATCCGCCACAACCGGAAACCACTCCCCCTGGTGGAAATTGGAGGGAGGTTCCTCGATTTAGTCTGAGGACCCAGCACAGGTGCTGAGTTAGTCATAGTCCATGTGGGCGCGGCTCCAGCTTTCGCGCCATACTCCCCATCAGGGTGGAGTTTTTCTGTTGGCGCCACTCCTGGCCAACTCTCTGCAAGTTTTGAGAATTTGCAATATTTCCTGCAACTGGTCCACGCGGTCTCACAGGGAAGCGGGAACCGCCATCTTGTTTTGAAATGTCACTCTGGTTATTACATGAGGTAGCTTTTAACTGTTTGTACATCGAATGACAATCCAGTCCATTATGTTCCTCATAACTCACGCCAATGTCCTCTTCACTGTCCTCAGGGTTACTACCCCAAGGTCCTAGGCAAGACCAACACGGTGAAATCACAGCTTTCGCACCACTCCATAACAGGCTCACAAAAGTCTCTTCTGTAGCTTGTTCTTCCAGCAGGCCCACACAAGTCTCCTCTGTAGCTTGCTCTTCTCCCGCACACATGCCATGTGCGCTCTCTCCTTCGGCCTCCGTTCGCCATCTTGGACCTTCTGCACCGATCTTGCGATCGCCATTGGGCTACTGTATATTATTTTATTGTACATGGAGCTCCTCTCTGCGGGGCAGCTGCCACACCGATACAATAAAAATGCCTTGTGCACCACCTTGTGTACCTAATGTAGATCTGACTCGTGTTTACACTACCTCGGGCTAGGCTCACTCGCACTGTGTCTGCTGTATCTCCTTCCTCCCAGTCTGTGCTCCCTTCAGTAAGTGGACTGGAATGGACTAGAGTACTCTGGCTCTTCCATGCAGTACTATGGGCGTCTACCTACTGTTGGTTAGTCTAGCGCAGACCCTCTCCAGGATTCCTGCCCTAAGTTACCAGTTTATCCCTTTAGGCGTCCTACCACTAGCACTACCTCAAGGGACTCGGACAGCTATAGCCCAGCTCCAGCCCTACTCAATCCTTGCAGAATCCCAGGGCGTCCATGCGGCCCGCAGCTCCAGCAGCTCCCCTGACTACCCCTGGCTTCTTCCCACGCAGCACAAAGTGGCAGCAGACACTCTCCCTGTTTCCCAGTGTGCCTAGCAAAAGCCTGTCCTGTTGACAGGTCTCTCAGCAGCGCCTCCAACTGTAACGGCTATTCCCTCTAGTCTGACCCACCCAATCTCATATTGGCCTGTGTGGTCTAACCAGCCCCCATTACATGGTCGCGTCTGGTGGTGCACCTGTAGGCAACAGGATTCCTGAGTCTCCCGCATGATGGCATTCGGGGATTGTCAATCCAGACAGGCAGCTGAGGTAGTGTGTGCGAGTCCTACCTATATCACGTGCAGCGCCTCCACCTCATTAGGATCTATGCGTCCGCAGGGAGAGGGTCCTGATGAGGAACTCCTCGTGGTGTCTTCCGCTGGAGAGTAACTTCAGTCTCACACAGTGGAATGTCTTTGACCACGGGCATCTTTATTATTGTGGTATGGGCAAGCTGCCCCTCAGAGCCAGCTGTCTCAGCCGCACATATTCCTTTGCTGTCCCTTTGACAGGTACGCCCTCCCAATCTCATATTGGCCCGTGTGGTCTAACCAGCCCCCATTACATGGTCGCGTCTGGTGGTGCACCTGTAGGCAACAGGATTCCTGAGTCTCCCACATGATGGCATTCGGGGATTGTCAATCCAGACAGGCAGCTGAGGTAGTGTGTGCGAGTCCTACCTATATCACGTGCAGCGCCTCCACCTCATCAGGATCTATGCGTCCGCAGGGAGAGGGTCCTGATGAGGAACTCCTCGTGGTGTCTTCCGCTGGAGAGTAACTTCAGTCTCACACAGTGGAATGTCTTTGATCAAGGGCATCTTTATTATTGTGGTATGGGCAAGCTGCCCCTCACAGCCAGCTGTCTCAGCCGCACATATTCCTTTGCTGTCCCTTTGACAGGTACGCCCTCCCAATGGAGTGGGATCCCCTCTCCCCGTAGGGAGATCACCCCTGTGCCAGGTCCGTGGACACAGTGTGGCTCTTATTCAGCTTGCCGTAAAAATGGACCACTAGTTACGGCACTAGTGGATCCTTCCTTTCCAACGCACTCCAACAACTCAGCAACAACCTAACTTTGGGCAGTGCTGTGCCTTATATACTTCAGGAACTGTCACAGCTCTGATGTCACTAACTGTGGACTCAGAGCATGTAGCCACTCCCACCCATACATAGGGCACCTCACCAGGGTGTGAGGGCAAACCTCCATGATTACTGCTGGCATCCCTGTAACTTACCAGGTTTACTGCCAGCAGGGGAGACAACTGCAGACCATTTTACATGCATGGCTACATATAGACTGTATGATAAGGATAGGTATATAGTTATATCATGTATGATAAGGATAGGGATGTAGCTATATACTGTATGATAAGGATATGCATTTATTTATATATTGTATGATAAGGATAGAGGTTTCATTATACAGTGGCGGCCGCCTTTATCCTAATGCGGCCGTATCGGCGCAACTCTGATAACCGCGGGCAGATGCAGTATTTATTTTTCCCGGAATATGCTCCGGTATTGTGACGCGATCGTAATATTGAATGCATGAACGTGAATGCGGTATGAATGCGGCATGAACGTGAATGCGGTATGAATGCGGCATGAATGCGGCATGAACGCGGTAAAGTGCGGTGAAGTGCGTGGCATTCGGAAAATATCCCCGAAAAAATTCTGAGATGTTGGAGAATAAAAGGGGCCGCGGCTGTATACTGTATGATTGGGATAGGGGTGTATGTATATACTCTATGATAAGGATAGGGGTGTATATACTGTATGATAAAGAAAGGGGTGTATGTATATACTGTATGATAAGGATAGGGACGTATTTATATACAGTATGATAAGGATCTAGTTATATACTGTATAATAAGGATAGGGGTGTATGTATATATTGTATGATAAAGATAGGGGTGTATGTATATATTGTATGATAAAGATAGGGGTGTATGTATATACTGTATGATAAGGATATGGGTGTATATAATGTATGATTAGGATAGGGGTGTATGTATATACTGTATGATTAGGATAGGGGTGTATGTATATACTGTATGATTAGGATAGGGGTGTATGTATATACTGTATGATGAGGATAGGGTTGCATGGCTATACTGTATGATTAGAATAGGGGTGTATGTATATACTGTATGATTAGGATAGGGGTGTATGTACACAGTCCCTGCGTGTTACTGCGGCTCCCCGGGCCCCTGCGCTCACTCCCTGATTACATACACAGTCCCTGCGTGTTACTGCGGCTCCCCGGGCCCCTGCGCTCGCTCCCTGTAATTGTGTCTTTTCGCAGTATTTAGAAGGGGACTAATGCCCTGTTGTGACCTCCATGCAGGGAGAAAAAGGACCCCAAGGTCCAGCCGGGCGTGACGGTGTGCAGGGTCCCGTGGGTCTTCCTGGGCCCGCAGGTCCCCAAGGGCCACCCGGGGAAGACGGTGACAAGGTAAGCCCACTTCAGTTCTCTGTGCCCTGGTGTATGAGCTAGAAACAGGGACCCCCACCAAACCCCTCCCACAGCGTCAACCAATAGCAATGTATTACAGAGGGAAGGGAGGGGGCTGAAGGCAGGGGGTAGAAGGACGGGGGGG